>OX578133.1:71755697-71805697 GCA_951213105.1 Amaurobius ferox | reverse complement strand
CACGGAAGAGCACGTTTCATGCATCCCTGAACTCGATTTGAGCGTTTTTCTGGTGATGTCTGTGTGTGTATATATATTAGTGTCGTTCGGAAAAAACGTGCTATCCGCCACAAGACAAGCGTGCCAAACATACATACTTTCTCTGTAATACGAAATTAAAAAGATAAATAGATATTTGTATGTATGACGTTAATTAAGATGCAAAGCCGTGATATTCTATTTCAAACCCAGGTTCACTTTCGAAAGACTCTCGTCCAGAAATAAATTCCTGAATGACCTGCAGCAAGATATCAAATGCAATTTGTATAAATAAACCCTTCACCTGAAAACACATTAAGGTACAATTTCAAGAGATGAAGATTACTCTAAATAACCACACAGGAATTTGGATAAATTACTTTCCTTAATTTAATATCGTAATTAAAATTTGAAGTTAAATAAACAAATTAAGCTGAATCCTTTTCAGCACAACAAAAGCCAACTGGACGCAGGACCAAAATTAATCACATATGCTGTCACGGAATTAAACAATGATAATATGTTATCCAACAATATAATGAAAAGTGGCAAGCAATATTTACATAATTAACATACATTCTAATTTTAATGGTATGGTCTCAAAACAGGGAGGAACGCACTCAGAGAGGTATCCATATATGAATTTAGAATATCAAGATAGAATTAATTAGATTATTCACAGCAGATATACTTAGACGACGGAAGCCAAATATTAACTTTAGATTTATGTAGAATTTTACTAATATGCCTCCGACGAATTTCGTGTATCTAGTTGTAGTGAGAGGACAGCTCTTACCTCCGGACAAGTCGTAGTTGAGATGAAAAGTGGAACAAACCTCCGCCGCGTTGCCCTCGGAAAACCCGTAAGTATGTAAGACCGGCACACCTAGTACATAGTGAATGCATAGGCCCGGACAGGGCTCGGCTTCATAAAGCTCTTCCAATCGTCAACGTACAGACCCGGCAGAATGACCTCAGGTCAACCTTGGTTCGTCGTCGTCGTAGTCGCGGTAAATAGAATTAATTTAGGCGACGTTGACCAACTCTTGACCAGCGGTCGATGGATCTTCCTCGATGTCCATCAGCGATGGCGGCGAACCTTTCCCTTGCCCACAGAAGGCTGAGATCGACATGGTGCCAGATCTCGCACTCCATGGTAGGCAACGCAAAATACGGTCCGGGCCGACGTGAAGTTGTCAGCAACCAGACAGGGAAGAGCGCGCAAAATACACCAACACTCTCTTTTTATACCGGATTTTCCAAAACCGACTTGTTAATCCAACTCTGACCTGTTGGAAAGCTATTTACTGAATTCATCCAATAGGAAACTTCAAAGGCCTACCCTGGTCAAGAGGTCCCGAAGAGGTATAGCCTCGACGCGAGGTCTCGATTTATTCCAGATGTTTTGCAGAAGAGCCACTGTATGAAAAATGCAAGCCTTGCACAAATATCAACATGCAGAGAGCAAAGTCTCTACATCAGACATCTGCTCATATGCAGGCGACATAAATGACCCTGAACTTTAACGGTTAAAAAATTACTTCTCTCTCTGAATGCGCTTTACAGATTAATATGAAAATGGTGCAAAGTTATTCTTTTAACACAGAATAATTGTAGAATATAAAATGTATTTAAAAGGCAAGAGGGATAATTAAATAGGGTTAAAATGAAGTTTAAAATATAAAGATTGAAATATAATACATAAATTATGATTTTTGCACAAGTGAAGCGAGATTAAGAAATCTCGTCACGACATTAGTGAGTGTGCATGTATGTTAGGGTGTATTTATGTATGTTAATACATAATGTCACGCATGTTAATACATTACGTTATGTATGCTAATACATAATGTCACGCATGTTAATATATTACGTTATGTATGCTAATACATTATGAATATTAATACATATTTATGTATGTTAATACATTATGTATATTAATACATATTTATGTATGTTAATACATTATGTATATTAATACATATTTATGTATGTTAATACATTATGTATATTAATACATATTTATGTATGTTAATACATTATGTATATTATTACATTATGTATATTAATACATATTTCTGTATGTTAATACATAAATGCACCCTAACATGATGTATATGAAGTCTCTTAATTGTTTTCACCAATGTTTGCGAATCATTCTAGATATTTAGCTCCAGACTCAAGGAAGGGATGTATTAAAGGAGCATCTAGTTAGCATTTTGCCGCATTTATTTCCTAGTTCTGAATAAATAGGTATTATGGTGTCGACGATATCACAATTTTATTATGCCGATTTTTGCGACTTGTTCTAGATATTTAGCTGAAGGAAAGGACTGGTTACAAAAGAACCTAATCAACATTTGTTGCTGCTTTTATCTACTATCTCAAAATAAATTGTTTTTCTGGTATCGATGACTCCTCATATGTATTTACAACAATGCATCCAAGTCGTTCTAGAAATTTAACTAAAGACTCCAGAAAGGAAGTGTTTAAGAAGCACTTAATCAACAATTTCTGCTAATTTTATCTCCTAGTTCAAAGGTGTCAGTCATCTTAGAGGAACGGACGTTAATAAAGATAAAATTCTAGAAGTAAAGCAGACAAACATATCCATTGGGATGACGTTGGAACAGAGTCCCAACACAAAGCTCCTGAGTCACACATTTGGGATAGCGGAGTCAAGTATTCTCCAAAAGAAAGAAATGGGAAAAATAATTTTCCAGTGATCACGACCTTGAGAAATAAGAAGGAGGGGTGACAGGTGAGACACTTAGCAATAGACATTTAGCAATCTTTATTTAGGTATTTTTAGATAGATATTTATCAATCTTTACCACTGCCAATGCGATATCTGAATGAATTGTATGATTGGTGAAAATATTGGTATGGATATTTCAATTACCAATCACAAAAACTTTTTAATTTTAAGCGATATCATATTATTATAAAAATAGATAAATCTTGTAGTATTATAAACCAAACTGTAGCACTTCAGGATATAGGAGTATATATTATTATAGTGATATTATATTGCACTTCATTAACTAAATTCCAGTAGTGAAATAAATTTTCAATTTTATCTGTAAGTCATGTATCGAAAAAAATCGTGAAACACATTTTTTGTCAAGCAAAAATATTTTTTTTATATCCGAAATTAAAAGAAAAACTAAACCAGTTTCGTTTTTTCTCACTCCTAAAATATTCAAATGACCTTATTTTCGCCTTTAATCTTTTCGAATAACAAATATTAATCAAACGTTCCCTTTACTTATTCAGTAAACATGGAGTTGATTCAACAGATGGATTTTATTCTTTGACATTCTGTCACATATATTCGGGATCAAAGGAGATTATTTAACAAAAAATTTATAGTATTTGCTCGTAACTATGCTTCAGGCTCAAAAGTTCTATATTTAAAGGGAGTTCTTTTGAAAAAAGAGTGCAGTAAAAATTATTGATTTGTTTAATTTGAAATGCATGAATTTAATTTTTAATCATGAAACTGATCATTTTACGAAGCAGTACTGAATAAAATATATATGTTCCTCCAAATATTTTTAGACCGAAATATTTACGTGTTAGGAAATGTGTTTTAAGTATTGTTTATAATATTTGTTTATTTAATTCTAATTTATGGACAATTAATTGAAGATGGCTGTAGAGATGAATACAGATTAATTGAAGAGGATTATAGAGCCGTTAAAATATCTATATGTTTATGTCAATTTATTTATTATATGTCAATTTATTTATTTACTAAAAACATATTTTTTCTTTAAGGACATGCTCTTACAAAGTGTAATTATATCATTTGAAACCAAACTTCAAAATTTTATCATGATATAAATAACTAGCTAAAAATTAAAAGAAATGTATATAGCTAATATTAAATAAAGTCAAAAAAATTCATTTGAAGATAAGCGTAATATTTACTTGAATTTTAAATAATTAGTGACTGTCGGCCGAGGTCAGTAAATTTTCTAGCCTAACTCTAGGGAACGTAGCATTGTAAAATGATTTTACGGGCTGTGAGACCAGATTTGAGAAAGATTTGGTGAGACAGTTTTATGTTCTTTATTTATGATATCTGTGATGTTTAACAATGGCAGCAGACGAAACGATGCCAGTTTTTGCAACACTTTGACCCGAGAGGTCAATTAGGCTATAAATCTAAGTGGCTACCTATAGCCACGAGAATGGTTAAAAACATTGACCAATTATGGAATATGTCTGATCGCATTTCCCTAAGCTCGGGGCCAAACAGAGCGACAAGGGGCGTTACGGACCGCAGACAAAAAAGGCGGCAACAAAAGGTTCAAGGGGATATATTCAGAACGACTTCTACGAGAGATTTCACGATGACTTCGACGGTAATAGCAATTTTTCATAGAGAGATGCAGTAGAGAAGTATTCCGCAAGTTTTGCAAACAGAGTGTTCCGTAGAAATTCCACAAAAATGTCCAATGTCTTGATATGCAGAACGTCAACGGCAGATGACAGATCAACTGCAGTACAATTAGCAGTACCACATCCTGAGTTGGTATCTGTACAAAATACTCTGATCTAAGAGTTGAAATCAATATCCAAAGCCAGACTTGAAGGTATGTGTTTCTCAATTATTGTTGAAGGTCATTAATGCATTTTAGGCATTTTTAATTAACTGGTCTCACATTTGCTCTCTTCGCCACAATTAATATGAACAATTGTTGCAATTAATTTAATAAGTAATCTATGTTGCTATTAAATGATTTTATCTTACAGTTAAAATGATGCAATTAATTGTAGTATTATGTTAAAAAATATTCTATTCTAGGACTTGCACTAAAGATTAATAAGGTGAGTTAACGCAATATTTCACGTTACAATGCAATGTAATTAATTAACTTCAATGAACTTCAATTTAAATTTATAATGTGCACCACACGTGCAAAAATTCGATGATATAGATATATTTTCTTTGGGAGTTGTTAAAGAGAATGATTCAAATTTCAATTTCCAATAAAATTTAAAAGAAAGTCATAAATATTTGGTATGACAGTGATTATATCTAAAACATAAAAAAATAAATAAATCGCGAAGTCCAAAACATTTGCTTATAAGAATAAGTTCATATAAATAAAAGAGAAAAACAATAATAAGTCTATTTTTATAGAATGTGATCAAAGATAATGTCAATAATTTAGCATTTCATGTAATTAGTTCAGCTTCGCATTTATATATATATGCAAGGTAGAAAGACAAAATATTACGGACGTGAGTTGAAGAGAAATTTTTTATAGAGATTAGAGATGAGAAGAGCATTACAGTCCATGCTATTACTGTTGTCTTCCAAAAAACGTGCTAACCATTCATGTTCTCAGTTAAAAAATCTTTGATCCATTAGCGCTCTTGTACAAGCGTAAGAGGAGGGTGGCTCAAAAGGCGATTAAGACACGTCAATCAATGCATCTTTTGTTTCAGCCCCTTTGAGAATATGTGTGGAAAAAAAGGGAAGATATTTTCAAGTTTCAGTTTTCAATAAATAAATAAATATCGGAATGAAGTATTCTGTTTCTTTAGAAAATGTTTTATACATTATATAAAAAATGAAATAAAAATGGTAAAACAAGTGAATGATACATGTGGGAAAGTGAATAGTAGTGATATAGTATTGTTTATGTCGATGAATTGAAAATAATAACAGAAATAGTTCTCTGATATGTAGATATAAAAAATGACAAATCAATTAAATTGTATGACAAAGTTTTACATGTTGTTGTTGTTGAGACCCAGACCGTCCGACCTACCAGAAAGGTGTTGAAAACCCAGGCCGTCCGGCTCGTCAACAAGGACTTGAGCATCCATTTGGACGGCCGGGAAGGAGTTAGCCGAAACCAACTCCCAACTTCCATGGCTTTCGTCCGACGGTCCAGCAGCGTTTATTTTGAGAATCAAAAATTTACAGGAGAGTTTACATATGTTTCACATTTTGAAACAATATAAAGGTTAAACAGTGAAAGACACAATAAAACGGATTACAATAATTCTTGAACAATTGTTACTTCAACTGGTGCACAATGAGAAATAATACAACAAAAACAACAACGAAGACAAAAACAACAACTAAACCAAGACAAACAGCAACAAACGGGGCACAATCAAAACACAGCAAAACACAGACAAAACAAAGACAAAAACAAAACACAGACAAAACAAAGCAACCAAACAAAGAGAGGGTAACACCTCCAGGGAAAAGGACAACAGGGGACCACCGACCAAAAGGGGGAAAAGGGAGAGGCTCACAAGCTGATCAGGAAATTTGATTAGAGATGTCTCTAGCAATGAGAACACAGTTTTTAATTTTATCTATAGAAGATTTATTTGAACTGACTCTCGAGAACCAGGCTGCGCAATTGGCAGGGGAGGGTTTTGTAAGATGAAAATTTTTTGTATGGGGACAAGAAAAAACAAAATGATCGGCATCGCCGAAAGAACCGCAGGTGCAACAAGAGGTGGATTTATGTTTAAAATAATGGAGATAATCTAGAAATGGGCCATACCAGAAAGGTGTAAGGTAACTGTATGGACGGCCGGGAAGTGCCACCCAATTTAGACCGGAACCCAGTGGGGAGGCATCCACAGGGACCGTACCCTCCTTCCCCTACCACCAACCTCTCGGAAGGAAAAGTTTTACATGTGTAAATGTATGTTAAAATATTATAAATATGTGTTGTAATGTATATATGGCATTTCTGTGTATTGTTAGTTTTGATATCAAAATTTTAAATTTTAATAATGTAAGTTAAAGATATGATTTATGCATACTATACTTGAAACTAAGGGAAAATGTTTTTGAATATAATTATGTGCATTATCATATTTCAGATGCAAAAAATAAAGTTTCTTCATCCCGCTCCGATATCTGAGGAACTGAAATACGTAACAGGTGTGCAAGTAATTTTTTTCCAGAGTTTACACTTTTTTGTGTACAATATATATATAAACACTTTAAATTTCATTTATCCTCGCAAAGGAATGTAATTGTGGGAAATAGATTTAAAGTTAAACTTTTAATATACAATTCATTAAGATTGACATGGCCGTTAATTCATATATAGTGGATTTATTATTGAAATCGTACATTGCTAGTTGTGCCACTATATAAAACCCTCCAATTATTTAACTTTCGTGTGAGTCCTGTAAAGGAATTATTAATTATTATAATACTAATTGACTGCACCATTTAAACTTTAACAATAAAACATTTATTAACAACATAAATCTTAATTAAATTCAATTACTACACTATTTAATTATATTATTTTTGCGAAGGGAACTAGTTATGTGCATTATCATATTTCAGAAGCAAACAAGAAAGATCAATCATGCATAAGCATTGATTATGAAACACTTTCCAACTGAAATGTAATTTCATTTAAAAATTTCTAAAATGTGATTCATTCAGTGGTAATATCTTTTACATTATCACAGTACTACAGTAATTTATTATACTTAAATATTTAAAACTGTATCGAAATATAAATCATCTGATTCTTTATGCAAAATCAATGAATATTTCATTCATATAACTTGTATTTCAGACTCCAGAGCTAAATAATTTTGTGTGAAAAAAATTCAGCAATTCTTATGTAATTCATCTTACAATCGCTTGAGATATTTGCATTCTGCATATGTTAAAATTAGGCTTCCTTGAAGAAATAATAAAAGTTTAGGGATCATTTAAAATCACAACTATTGTAATTGCATAGGCACGGAATTTAGATACACAGATAATACACAGATAATATATATGTGTATGTGTATGTACTCAAAGTATTGGAATCGTGCCGAAGATCGGAACTCGAATTTTCAAAGGATCTACACGTTTTGGGACTTCTAGAACACGAAAAAACTACTTTTAGGAAGACGTCTGTGTGTGTAAGGGTGTATCTGTGTATGTTTCTGTGTGGATATTACATCCACTCTAATTGAAAAACTAATGGACCGAATTTCATACAATTTGGTAGGTATGTTTTTTGTGGGAAATCCTGATGTTCATTAGATTATAGTACGATTCGCAATAAAAGAATCTGCCTTCTTTGCGAAATGGCCGCAGAAATTGCCTTTATCCACTCTAGCTAAAAACTAATGAACCAAATTTAACAAAATTTGGAGTATAATATTTCAATAACCTACAAGTGATTTATATACCAAATTTAACAAAATTTTGTATATAAATCATTTGTAGGTTATTCTACTACGATTCGGGAAAAAGGAACGGGCTATTTTTGCGAAATGCCAGCAAAAATCGTTATATATAAAAATAAAAGACTACGTGTGCTCAATTATATCAATTAAATTCCTATTTTATATGTGATTTTTGACAACAAAAAGAATAAGACTAACCCCATTACTCTAGGACTAGCCGTTCTTGAGATATTCTAGTTTTTTCGCGTTTTCCCTCGCCACCTTTGACAATAAGTCCAGCTATCAAATGAGAACCAAATTTAAGTTTAACGTGTAAATTCAATGTCATTTAAAATACTTATGTTGTGCAGATAAACTCAAATTATCATTGACTAAATAAAGAGAACGAATATGAGTCTGCAGCGAAAGACATGTGCTGTCCACATCAGAATTTTTAACAATATTACACCAATGATTTATAGAAGTGAACGGGGATTATTTTCAGGCCATTTCGAAAAAAATGTATGATCTATATTTAAAGATCCATCAAATTTTTGTCGAATAAAATGTTCAACAAATTTAAGCTGTGTACCAAATTTTAACTCTCTAGGACGTAGGAAAGTGCATTTAAAATACCATCAATTAAATTAATCAAGAAGAGTTATATAAAATTTAAAAAAAATTAAAAATTGTTATCTACCAAATTTATTTTTAAATATGAAGCCACTCCCATATGCAAAACGTTTAAACAAATGGAGAGATATTTATTATATAATATCTCTCTCTTTTCTTTCTGGAAGATATCCCAAAGTCAGAATTTAATTGAATTTGTTTTTTTCCCTATATTAAATAATTTTTTTTAATTAAAAAACTACTTAACATATTTTACTGAATTTTTTTTTATATATTCTATGGGATAATGTGAATATTTCCTAAAAATTTCGAAGCAATTCGTGAATTTTAAATTTACTTAAAAAATGTTTGAAAAATTAGGTCCCATAGGGTTCAATGTATTTCATTTTTTCAACCCGGGTTCAATAAAAAACTAATTGGGTGATATTATTTATTTATATTCCCATAGGTCCTACAGACCGTCTGAACAACATACTAAAATTTCATTTTGATAAACTCATTTTTACGGCAGTTATCGTGCTAACGGACAGACAGACAGACAGACAGACAGACAGACAGAATGAACAAAGTCATAAACACTTTTCAACTTTGTTGTAAAGTGTTAAAAATAAAGTTTCTTCATCCCGCTCCGATATCTGAGGAACTGGAATACGTAACAGGTGTGCAAGTAATTTTTTTCCAGGGTTTACACTTTTTTGTGTACGATATATATGTAAACACTTTCAATTTCATTTATCCTCGCAAAGGAATGTAATTGTGGGAAAGAGATTTAAAGTTAAAATTTTAATATTAAATTCATTAAGATTAACATGGCCGTTAATTCATACATAGTGGATTTATTATTGAAATCGTACTTTGCTAGTTGTGCCGCTATATAAAACCCTCAAATTATTTAACTTTCGTCTGAGTCCTGTAAAGGAATTATTAATTGTTATAATACTCATTGACTGCACCATTTAAAATTTAACAATAAAATATTTATTAACAACATGAATCTTAATTAAATTCAATAACTACACTATTTAATTATATTATTTCAGCGGAAGGGACATATGTGACTAATACGGACAATCCTAAATAGTGGTTATGACCAGATATCATTTTCAATGGGCACATACCTTCAAGTCTGTCTTGGACTTTGTCAGCATCTGTATTTAATATCGTTCATGTACCGCATTAACTCTTGGTATAATGCTCCGACACGTAAATTCGTTGAAAATATTGTACTGCTGTAACTCTGCTCTCGCACTTATTTCATTCTCTTAGTATATCACGTCATCGCTGTAGTATCTGCACAAGTCATAATGTCGAAGTTATCTGTTCCAAGTCATGTTAGTATCTCTGTACAAGTGTCTTGTAGTGTCGTTCTCGGGTCACAGGCTGTGGTTCCCTCGGGGGGGGGGGACTCCCACTTTTCTTCCATTTGCCGCATTGAGTTTAACGTAACAATCTTCTTTTTCCATTGGTTACTCCTTTAACCAATGGAACCATTCCACATCTCGCAAGACCCAGTTCGGCCCCCCCCTGTCATCACACCCCTAAATTTGTGGTTTTCTGACCTTTAGGTTCACGGGGTGATAAAACTCGGTGCCAGCCAGACTACAAGTTTTGTTTGTCGTACTGAACACAATAAATTACACATAAAAGTGTCTCATCAAATGGGAGATCTATTTATGGTCTCACATATCTCCCCTCGGATAAAAAAAAGCACACAACACCAGTAAAGTTTGAAAAAATTGTTCGAATCTCAACTTTGTAATTGGCATTTTTCCTTTTAGGACAAAGTTCGTCCATAATGGCAGTCAAACACAGTCTTGCTGTCAACACAAAAGTTTTCAGCACACATCATACACTAAATATCAAAGTTATGTAATCATCAAATGTATCAGGTCAAGATTTCAAGCAAGCACATTTAAATTTTGATTATTTAAAAAGATTTAAAAAAAAATGCACAATCACTTTGAAATGTAACATATCTAGTCATCTAACTCTGATACCTTTAACACAATTACACATTTCTTTACGAATTACACAGTATACTTTTTTAACACAATTCTCTCCTTAATTCACCAATTTTCACAATTGATAGCTTCATCATATAATACAATATTTTTGCTTAACCTTTAAACATTGGTACATAATTATTCATACAATCACACTTTTTTAAAAATCAACCATTGAAAAAATACTTTTCACAGAATTCTTTATCTCCCTTTAACATTACAAACGAAAATGACAAGGCATTTGACATTTTCCCTTTAAATTGTTTTTTCTTAACATTACATATAAACACAATAAGCACCTCTTGCATTTGATTACAGCTACTGATTGATCATTTGCAAAAAGATCATTAGATGACCCCTTCTTTTCTATCTTTGATACCGGAAGTTCGTACCGGAAGCGGCGTTCAACTATCCCTTTCGAACATGGGAAGGTGACCAGTCAAATAAAAGACCCTCGAAAACGATTCTTTTTCTTTTAATCGTTTTTTGCAACTGACTGATTAGCAGCTAAGCATCCTCTCAACTTTACTCTTTGAATAACAATGCATTCTACAGTGCTGGATGAAAAACGTGCAGCGTGGATTTTTTTAAGCGGGCTGAAAAGAACAGCTTTTGAATGCCGCGTGCTCCAAAGGCTTGTAACCAAGTATTGTAATATTTTATTTATTCCACTCGGCGTATTATATAAACGTCGACTTAGTGTATTAAATATATACATCCTCATCAATTTATTTTGATGTTATTTTCGTGCAAACCACTTTCTATTACTGTAGATACACGTGGTATTTGAACAACCACTTACTGCACTGCTTTTAACGCATTTTCTCTTTGTTTTCTTTTTAAAATCAAATTTAATAGCCACCTATTTAAATTTTATTTAGTTGGTTTCTTTGGGGTGACTTGCATTAAAATCAAAGTCATCTCTATGGTGCCTTCTTATGACCTGACTGCATTCCCATTTTATAATAACGTTATTCAACGTTTGAAATCATTTTATCGCATTATTTTATTTAAATTTTACTTTATCTTTCCATTCCTTATTGAGATTCTCTCTTATTTAATTTTGTTTTTAATACCTTCCTTATTGATTTGCATGAATTTAAAAAAAATTGAAATTTTTTTTTTAATTTAAAAATTTTTGATATATAAATTGTTTAAATTTTATTTATTTTACACTCCTTGCTTAATAGTTTCATAATTTTCAAATTTTATATAATTTTTTTTTCTAAAAACTGAAATTTAATTTTCTTTTATCTGAAAACTTTTATTTTTAACGCTTCTTTAAAATAACTTCCGTTCATTATTCTAATTACTGGAATATTTATTAATTAATTAATTTATATATTTATATCTTTAATATCTTATGAATTTAAACCATTTTTATTTATTTGTTTATATATCCTTTTTTAAACTCGGATTTATTTACTCACCGTACCTACAAAATTTATCATATTTATGTCTTTCAATTTATTTTAATCCTTATAACATTGAATACCTGACATTTATAACCATTTATAACGCGCGACTGTTGACGCAATTGTTTATCATCCTATCGCATACATTATTATCTAATTATTACTTTCCTTGACATTTTAGTAACTGCGGCAACATGCTTTATCGCCGTAATACATATTATTTATTTACATTACCACACATGACATTTATTGCATCCAAATTTATTTTTATTTATCATAACATTTCTCAACACCTTATTCAGAATATCTTTTTCACAATTTTTTGTCATGTTTACAAAAACCTAGCCATCGATTGATATGACATTACTAACAGAGTACTTTTTTTACGTAGAATGACCTTTTGTTTACAAACGCTTTTCTGTTGCTACCGTACCTCATCGATACTTTTAATTTTTTTATTTACATTCCCCACTGACATCTAAGTTCCTTATTATTTAACATATTTATTTATTCATTCCGTATTTATTTACTCATTTCATATGTATTTCAAATTTATTTATTTTTGTACAATTTTCCTATCAATATTTCCATTTTATTTTCATTTCCATATTTATTTATACACTCATTATCATCGTAACCTTTCCTTACGTTGTAAATGAACAACAAAAATGCTTTATTTAGCACTCAATATTTTTCAATTATATTTTTATTTCAACCTTTTTTTACACCTTTTGTGAATTTATTCATTTATTCACTTAAACAACATTTGAACTAAATTTAATTTCATTTATCCTGTCACTTTAGGATTAACTTAGTTATTTACTTTACTAATACAATTTATATATTCCTGAAACATTTATTTACTTCAAGAATTTTCAATGCATTTTCGCATTTGAACATTCCTACACGAGATGTCGTGTCTTCGACTGCTTCATTGCAACGGGCGATTTACAGCTATTTTAACTGTTCATAGTTTAACATTTTAAATTCAAATTGATTTAAAATTTGCAATTATTTATTCTTTGTTTACTTTTTGACATACAATTCATACCACCTATGACTAATCTGTAACATTCTCATTTTAAGCTCATTACTTTTTTTTTCACTTTACTTAAACCTGTTATTCAATTTTTAAGCCTCAAGACTCTTTCTTCAACATTTCCTGCCTTGCCTTTGAAAACAAATTGAAGCTGATTGGACTTGCCTTGTACAACAATTTCCTTGCCTGAATTTGGTTACAGACACTTCATCTACCCAATTAGGTAACATATTTGATTCTACCTTTCATTTTTGTAGATTTATTTGCATAATTCATTTTTGCTTAAACTTTCCTATCACATGTAACATTTTGGCTTAACATTATAAATTATATTATGATATAATATTATTTTTGAAAAAGAACTATAAGTGCAATTATTATCAATTTTTGTAAAATTCACAACTTGTTCATTTTTAACAATTCATTGATTATTCATTTCTTTTAGCATTTTAGACCATTTTAATTTTTGAAACAATTCCTTCTTCATTACTTAAAAATTTCCTATCATTATCCATTTGTTCATTTTTTAAATTTTTTTCAATTCCAGATCATTTTCCTTAGAATTCATTTTGACTTATTATTTTTCTCTCTCTCTCATTTTAAAATTCTTTAATTACCAATCATCCAAAAATTTTGAATTGCAAAATATTTTTGATTGTATGAAAAAATTTGAATCAAACTTTCTTTCATTCTGATCATGAATGTTTTCAATTTCATTTGTGTTAAGAATTTCTATTTCATTTAGTAACTCTAATTTTTGCCTAACATAATCTTTATATTTGCTTTGACTTTCAATTATTTCTGAATCTACTTTTAGAATACTGCATTCCTTCATAACCATTGTAATTAATATCCCTTATTATATTAACATTTTCCTTTTGAATACTTTTACTAGCATTACTTGAATTTTGCATTTCTTGAAAATTAACCTTTTCAATATAATTATCCTAAACATACATTATTTTATTTTCCTTTGAATTTTGCATATCATTATCATGATTTTGATTTTGATTTTGGTTTTCTTGGAAATTAACATTTTGAGTTTCATTATGCAAAAATCCCCTTTATTTTATTTTCAAGTAAATTTTGAATATTTTCATTATCATGACTTTGACTTTCCTTTTGAATTTTCTGGACATTAACATTTTCCCATTCATTTTGAATATTTTTACAAGCATTTGCATTTTGTATTTCTTGAAAATTTACATTTTCATTTTCATTATTCAAAACATCCACTATTTCATTTTCAAGTGAATTTTGAGTATTTTTATTATTATGATTTTGATTTTGACTTTGAATTTCTTCAAACATTTTATTTTCATTTGCATTATATACTCTTTGACATTTAACATTTTCATTTTGTATAATTCATGATCAACATTTTCAAAATTTTTATCACCTTTTTGATTTTGCATAATTTTGACATCCGTATTTTCGCTTCTATCCTGCATATTTTCCTTTGTATTTTGAGCATTTTCAATTTGTACACTTTGTACAGTATATCATTTTTTTGACTGAATCTCAATTATTTCACCGTTACCGTTATATTTATTTTCACTTTGTACCTTTTGTGCTATATGACATTTTTTTGCGTGAATCTCATTTATTTCACTGTCTTTATCATATTTTTCCATCCATTCTTCCGCACTTTGTACATTTTGTTTTATATAACATTGGGTAGCGTGAATTTCAATTGGTTCCTCTTTCATGCTATATTTATTTCTAATGGTCAATTTATTTTTTCTCCAAGTTATATTACTCGAAAGGGTCCCTGAAATCTATCTTGAAGCATATTGGGTTTATTTTCCTCTTTCAAAAATACGGTATCTCCGATTTGCATTTCTTTATTAGTAATTCTTTTGAAATTTTTAATCACTCCTACTTTCATATTTTTATTAAACGTAATTTTAACCTTCTTTTGATTACTAATTACAATATCAATTTTGCTATTTTTTATTACAGTTCGAATTGCACCAAATGAAAAAAGTACTTTTGCGTGTTTTGTGGGGGTAAAGATGACCTCTCTATCCTGAATTTTTTGGTCAACATCGAATTGTTCTGCAATCAACTGACCTGGCTGCAAAGCGATCCTGCGTGCGAACGTGACATAGACCTAGACGTCAAGATTTGACTCTTCATTAACACATACTTTTTCAGCAAAATCATTAACCTTTTCATTTTTAGGAAAATTGGCCTTATCGACCTGTGCCTTATCGAAATTGATTTGTCATTCAATTATTAATTAAATCGATTTGATGGTATGACGTGTCGCCGCCATTAGTACAGATGCATTTTGCTTAGGGAAGTGGGTATTCTAAGATTGGGTGAGAGCGCTCTTGGTATAGTCGAGAGGCCATAGATCCAGAACGCTGTAGCAACTGGCATCATTTGCTTAGAGGTGTATTCTGATTGCGAGCTTTAAATGTGGTACGAATAATATTAAAAGATACTTAAAGTTACACCTTTAATTATTAAATTCCTTAATTTTAATCACCTTAACATTGCCGTAAATTCATATATAGTGGAATTAACATTAAAACGTACATTGCTCGTTGTTGTGCCGCAATAAACCCTCCAATTATTTTAACTTAAGTGTGAGTCCTGTAAAGGAATTCATTAATCATTATTAAAAGATTAGACTATTTAAACTTAACAATAACATTTATTAATTTACATAACTACTTAATAACTTCCAATACATTATATTACTCTTAAAATAGACTGAGATGGAGACATGTGAGACTACTTGAACCAATATCTAAATATTCATTAACCGTTGGATTGTTGATGACACATACCTTGAGTTTTGGGCCTTGTTGGGAACCGTGGTCGAATTCGTCTGTAGTTGTTCTCTCCATGTCATGATGATACTCTCACTACTTGAAATCTGCTACTCTTACGATGATACTTGTCGTCATCTTACTTGTTCATGTTGCTAAGTCTGAATGCTGCTGCCTCTAAGTCATGATTTCTCTAATACTCAAGTTTTTCTATAACTGCTTCTAAGTCATCTTACTTGTTCATGTTCTACTACTATCTATTACAAAATACTCATACTCATACTGCCGATAATCTAATACTACTACTATACTCTTAATACTGATTCTCAAAACTATCTTGCCGATTCTCGGATCCAAACTTGAGGTCCACTCGGTGGGGGGGGGGGGGGAACTCCGCCTTACATCTTCCATGGCACTGATTGGCCACCCCTCATCCAATGGCACGACTGCACTTTCAGTCCGGCCCAACTCTTATATGGCCTCCGAAATAAACTTGTCTCACTACATGTGAGAACATATTCTGGTATCACACTAATTAAAATAAAAAATGATGATGTGTCCAGCATCGGGACAAAGGCGAATAATACATATCCGAACAAAGGTGTAAGGTGTGATTAGGACGAGCATGTGTAAGCGTGCGTTTTGTAATTTAAGCATGTACTGGCGCAGCAGAATACTAAGCTCTTCCAAAAAATTAATGAATTTTATTAATCCCTGCTCTTAACCCCGGGAAACAGCGGGTACCTTTTCTAGTTTTAAACATATATGTTCTTAAATGAATTTCAGTGTGAAGTTTATTAATATTTACTCATTTTAGTAATTTAATTTTCAAACACAAATCTTATTTTTTTTATTATTACTATCCAATAAAAATCTGCTATATAACAATTTATTGCTTAAAGAATCTATTCCTTGGATGAATTATACTATCAGTTTAATTTAATTAAATGTTTTCAGACTTCAAGAGGAAACACATAAAATCGAATTTAATTCATTTATTATAGCTCATTCCTTTTTTTATAGCTAGTAAGCATGTTTATGAAAATTTGATCATTACATTTTAAAGTCAACGTTCTTGAATTTACCTTACTCAATAGTTTGAAATTTCATTTTAAGATATGATGTAAATATTTATTTTCGGAATCCAATTAATATTAGCGAATCATATTAAAAACTCTTTTGCAAATTCATTTTTAATCAATCAATTAAATGATGGTTCATATCAAAAAGATGTTAGGAGTTACGGCATCAGTTTTTAGTAGTACTACTTGTATTATAATTGCACAGTATTATTGTGACGCTGTATTTTATATTCTTATCAATTTATAATAGCGTAACTCATACAGGGATAAATTATGCTTTTATAGAATGAGATGAACTTTATAACAATGAATCCTAAATAAAAAAAAATATATTTTGTAGGCATCACGCGACTTTTTCTACATAATATGAGTACGTTACTTCTTTCAATGCGAAAAAATGATGAGCAAGATCCACAGTACAATATTTTAAACGTTGGAAACTGCACTGATATTCGCCGATTTTCTGGATGACAACATGTAAAATTATTTCAAAGTATCAAATTGCTTATATTTAACTCAAATACAATGAAACGATTGGAAATATTGTTTATTTCTGCTAAGCAATGTACTCTTATATTATATTAAAATAAGCTAAATATTATTTACTAATCAATTTGGCATTATTTCCGTAACTTTGTCAGTTGTGCTAATTTGACGACAGTTTCGTCAAATTGACACTGCAATGGAAATGTCGCCAAGTTGGCGACAAGGGTAAATTTGGCAACAAGCGTTACATAATTATTGACACTTTTTGCTGTTCATATTTATGCAATATTTAGATACATTTATAAAACGGGCAAGTATCTCGAGAAAGGTTAAGCTAGCTTTGTAATGGTTGAGTTATTCATTTTAGAATAAAAAATTCAGTATAAAATGAATATTTATTTAATATATCTAAATGACCTGATATTTTTATATTTTTCTCAAAAATTCAATTAAATATTAGTAGGGTCTTCCGAACGTGTTTAAGGGCAGATAGAACATCTCGACAAGTTAAATGAAGCAATTTTTTCAAAGGATTCAATGACTTGTATTTGACTTAAAAATACAGATAAAACTGAATTTTTTCCCACAGTTAACATATACATTATAACCCATATTTAAAGCAAAAGAAATTAATTAACTGAATAAATTAGTTTTCTAGAGCTAATTAACTTTTTATATATCTATATGAAATTTTTTGAACAATATGTCCATTCGGTACACTTTTCTAAAAATCTATTGAATTTATCACCTTAAAATTTGGTATGGTAGCAGAAAATGTACTATTTGAGAATAATAAGAAGCAATTTTAATTTTGGTTAAAAAGAAATAAAATAAATTTTTTTTTAATAAAGAACTTTGAAAATCCTAAAAATTTCAAGAACATATTTCTCTTTATTTTCAAAATTTTTCCACCCAGATTTACATTGTTAGGTATTTTTAAAGAAATAAATTTGTTATACAATTTTGGAAAATTTCAACTCCCTATCTTAAATAGATTTTTATAAAAGTGTACTACCAAAGCATTAAAAAAACATATTTTGAGAAAAAGGCAAAACACTATATGAACACACACAATGCTTAAAATATATTATTTTAAAATCTTCACCCAGCACCATAATCATTGTGGCAACTGGAAAAAGAAGTGGAAATATATCATGGGGTAAAAAATAATAGGAGTTGCCGTTTTCAGTGAGGAAGAACGCTTGAAAACACATGACCCTTTAAATGCAGTTCACGTGGCACTGTTTGTTTACCTATTTAAATGCCGTATTTTGGGTGTTTATATATTCCAAATCTATACAAATTATATATATTTCTGGAATCGTCTGAGTCTGCTCTATTTTTTAAGACTATAATTGAAAATTCGAAAATTTGACCCGTTTTATGTTCCATTAGCCCTTTAATACAAGTAGACTTCCAGTATTAAAAAAATTGTAATAATTATATAAAATTATAATCGAAACGATCCATTAGGTCGTTGGATATCGCATCCACAGATTCACGCACACACACGCTAACACACACACATACATATACACACATGCATACGCACTCACTCATACATGTACATGTTGCGACTCAAATACATCTGACTTTTACACGTTTTTGAACTTTATATTATTTTGAACTTTATATAGTTTTTGAACTTTATATAGTTTCAAACATTATATTATTTGCATAATAATTTGTTTTGAGGCTTAATGTATGAGTAGTGCCTGTCGTCATTGGTAAATCTCTTGCTTGGTGACGTCAAGCTCGTGCAAGTATTTGACTTCGGGCTTTGTTTCCAACGCTCTCGGGCTTTGTTTCCGATGCTTTTTGCTGTTTAAAAATGTACACACGCACCTAGCTAGTTGACAATAGACCCCTTGCCGTGTACCATGTTATTCATAGCCAGAGGCTCAATTTATTTTAGATGAGTATGTATATGGTTTTAATTATTTTGTGTTTTGTACATAAAAAGTTACGTTTCTTACAATGTGTCTTACACAGTTGTGTGAACAATTACAGTTGTTGTTGTTGAGACCCAGACCGTCCGACCTACCAGAAAGGTGTAAGGTAACCGTTTGGACGGACGGGAAGTGCCACCCAATTTAGACCGGAACCCAGTGGGGGAGGCATCCATAGGGACCGTATCCTCCTTCCCCTACCACCAACCTCTCGGAAGGACTTACGGACCCACATGTTTAACGTGATCGTACTCCGCATGAACATGGCGGCAGTTGTGGCAGCGGAACAATTACAGTTGTGTGAAAGCTCACTACTGATAGTTGTTAAGTTTCGTCAATCAACCTTCATAAACAGACAAAATTGTCTAATCCATCCTTGTGGCGAGTCAACTAATTACAGTGGAGTCACGCCCGCTACAAAGTGGTGACTCGGTAAATGAATCCAAAGCTTCAATGGATCTAAGTCTTTCGAGTCAACCGCTACATAGCGGTGACCCGGCGAACGAATACGAAACTTCCAACAAAGTGGTGACCCTTATTCAAAAACGAACACTCTACTACTTCGGGGTTTACTAAACATATAACGTGTAGTTACAGGTCACAAAACATATTACTAATTTTGTGAACGGCCCATATTCGAAAGACAAGTAACAAGTTCCATCAAATACAGGTAAAGAAAAAACCTTTCATTTTCTCTCTGATCAGTGCGATTGTCCCTGTAAAATGAGCTCCTTAAAGTCTAATATAGATTATTCCTGGGGTGTTATATGACCCGGTAGTTTGACCCTTGTTGAAGTTTCATGTAATTTACCTAAAGAAAATATCACTAAATTTAAGTGCATTTTTAATACATCTACATTACATACATATTTTTCCTTATACATGAAATTTTATGTGATTCTGTATTATACAGTAGTAATTTTGTGAACTAGTTGTATTATACAAAAACATTTATAATGGTGGTTGTTAAGTAAATGCGATAAATAATACTTTCTAGAAAATGTCTAAAATTGAGAAAGAAGTCACTGTTGAGGATAGTCAAGATGTAGATAGGGAAGGAAATCATTATATTGGTAGAATTTCGGTGAAAATTACCCCTTTTTGGCCTAATAACATTAGTGTGAGACCAGGAATAGATATGTAAAACCAGGAATAGATTTGTGAAATCAGGAATATGTAAGACCTGTACTGTTGTATCTGCCTTAGATTCGCAAACCTTAAGTTTTGCTTAGGACAATGTATTTAAACAGCCTACTGACGGAAAGTATTTGGGGCTCGCCGTCTCACTGAGCAGTTTCAAGATTCACAAACTAAAAAGTAAAAATGCTCTTACATAAAACAGATTTGGGATTCAAGAAACCACTATTACATGAATTCCAGAAATCACTATTAGTACGCGAAATGCATAAATTTGAACTTTATTTTTGAACTATCAAACTTTAACTTCCTTGCATAATAATTTGTTTTCAGATTTCCATAATGTATGAGTCGTGCTTGTCGTCTTTGGCAAATCACTTGCTTGGTGACGTCAGGCACGGGAAAGTATTTAACCGCGGGCTTTGCTGCCTCCGCTCTATGCTTTTGCTGTTTAAAAATATACACACGCACCTAGCTAGTTGGCAATAGACACCTTGCCGTGTACCAGGTTATTCGTAGTCAGAGGCTCAATTTATTTTGGATGAGTATGTTTATGGTTTTAAACGTTTTGTGTTTTGTAGATAAAAAGTGAAATTTCTTATACTCTGCCTGGTCTTTTGTGAAAGCACCCTTCTGATAGTAGTGGAATTTCATCAAGTAACCTTCATAAACAGACAAGGTTGTCTGATCTAACATTCTGGCGAGGCAAGTAATTAAAGTATAGTTACACCCGAAAAAAAGTAGTGACCCGGCAAACGAATACAAAACTTCCCTGTATCTATGTATTTCGAGTCACCCACTACATGCACACATACATACATACACACAAACATACATCACCTCGAAAATGTTCCATATGGATTCAGGGATGCTTAAAACTTGATCTTCCGTCTACAACTCGAATTCGAAGTTTCGACCCTGTCATAATTCTTTCTCTATACCTTATACTATGTATGTATTGAAAGTAATACACTTTTCAAGGAAGTTTATAAACGTTGAAGTAAAATCATCTGATTATATATCCACATTTGTTAAGAATGAACGATTATTCCAGTACAATTTAGTCAAATATTTAATACAATTTTAAATGTTCTTTTACTTGATTTGGAGTAATAATTATCACGTTTTAAAAACCTATCCATAAAATAATTGTCTAATACGTTTCTGGTTTTTGAAAACCCCCAGATGTCCCCTGGAGAACTAGATGATTAAAAATTTGCACACTTATATTATCAAACACAGGACAGATCCTAAAAGAGCTGGATTATTATTTTTCCCTCAGGGAGCATAGAAAACAGGCCAAAATATATTTTCAGATTCTCCAGAATCGGCTCCTTAATTTCCTCCTGGGAGCGTAGAAACCAGCACTGGTTTAGAAAAATCTTTTCATACCTCTAGAAGTCTTTCAGTAACCTGGGAGGTTGAATTTTTTCATATCTAGGGTATAAACTAGGAAACAGGCTAGGCTTCTCAGGCGGGAGCGACCAAATCTAGTTTACACCCTTTCCCACAGATGGAACTAGGGAACAGACACAAATATATATAAAGTCGATTTTTCAATTTTTCCACTAGAAATCAAAGAAAAGTTATCTAAAAGTCTATCCAGACACTCCAGAAGCCCGCTAAGTATTTAGAAGACTGAATCTTTGCACATGTAATCGAACTTTAGGCAAAACCTAACTAAATCGGATTTTTCATAAGATTATTTTCGACGATAAACGTTATAAAGGAGGATTCGAAATTATTTGTGAAAACGGGAGGTACGGAACACTAAAACAAACCTCTTTCGTATATGACTCCTGACCAATCTGAACATTGTTTCTCTTGTTTCCTCAGACAGTTCAACCGACCTGAAGATATAAGGTATGTATTTGGACGGCCGGGAAAGTGTCACTCAATTTAGACCAGAATTCATTGGGCGTACCAACAATGTCCGAACAATATTCCCCTAACCCATCACCTCTCAGATGGACTTTCGGACTGATAGATTTATCACAGCCATGATACGATTAAACAATGGAATAATTTTGGGGAGCATCGAGGGTCGAACACTGGACTAACACGTGCGATCCTAATGTCTTAACTAACGGGTTATCCTGGCACTAGCCATTTCAGAATTTGTAAATTGCATTATTTTACGCATACAAAGTCTACGTTATGAATGAGGATATAGAAAATATCCAATTATCGTGCCAACCAACAGTGCCCTCTGGCAAAATGGTGACATCTGAGGACATAGATTCATTAACGGTAAATTTTTATTTTAATGCTCCGTATCTCCCTTTTAAGTTTTAATAGGTATTTTTAAATCATCCTGTATATTATCCTGTCCGCAGACGTCTTTTCTAAGGTTCTTTGTTAGTACATAAATGAAAGGCTGAGCATGTGACCAACATTTTTATTTACTACTGTTTTGCAGACGATTTACAGTTGTTGCTCATAGGAGTGACCTCTAATAGTGATACATGCCTGATAGCATCATCGCAGTGATTACCGTGCGTGCATTTTCAAAGATTCGCAATATTTCACGAACATTCTTCGTTTCCATTGGTAACACCTTGTACAAACCAGCAATCTGACCATTCTTTCTTTCTTTTTTTTCACACAGTTCAACCGACCTGAAGATATAAGGCATGTATTTGGACAGCTAGGAAAGTGTCACCCAATTTAGACCTGAATTCAATGGGAGTACCAACGAGGTCCGTACAATATTTCCCTAACCCATCACCTCTCAGATGGACTTTCGGACTGACAGATTTATCAAAGCCATAATGTGATTAGACAATGGAATAATTTTGGGTAGCATCGAAGATCGAACACTGGACTACCACGTGCGATACTAATACCTTAGTTCATGGGTTATCTTGGCCCTAGCCATTTCGAAATTTGTAAATTGCATTATTTTACACATACAAAGTCTACGTTACGAATGAGGATACAGAAAATACCCAATTATTGCGTCAACCAACAGCGCCCTCTGGCAAAATGGTGACATCCGAGGACATACATTCATGAACGGTAAATATTTATTTTAATGCTCCCTATCTACTTTTTAAGTTTTTACATATAGTTTGGAATCATCCGGTATATTATTGACTGAAATAAAACTCATTAAAAAGTTGTGATACTTTTCTAAGAGTATTTGTTTCCCTGTCTTTAAGAGGGTTAATTACTTGTATCTGTGTAAAATATTGACAATATA
Organism: Amaurobius ferox; assembly: GCA_951213105.1. Lineage (NCBI taxonomy): Eukaryota > Metazoa > Arthropoda > Arachnida > Araneae > Amaurobiidae > Amaurobius > Amaurobius ferox. The sequence goes on along the minus strand of OX578133.1, from coordinate 71,781,787 downwards.
AATCAGCTGATAATAAAAGATTCTATTCAATTCCTAAAATGTTTTAAACCGCTTAGAGACTTATAAATATTTACTGTAAAATGACAAATAATGGATACTTTATCATTGCAATAAGAATGACATTTTTATCGTTTATATAAGAATTAGCACATAATAACACATAATCTCTCTGGGAGAGGAATAGACATATCTTAACACAGAAGGATTATAGTATTTCATAGCTTCTTGCAACTACTAAATCCTCTGCGATAATAGCGCGTATTAAGGGTATCAATCATTCGATGTGAGCCATATATTCATACATTCCAGAGCTCAAATAGCTCACCTCCAATATCATATTCGCCAGTTTGCGAGGAGTGTAGTTAAGATACTTTGGTAAGTCTTGTGAGAGAAGTGCTGTAAAGAGAAATATACAAAGAAATTATTTATATATTTATTATGGAAGATTTTTACAAGTTTTATCAAGGAACTATAACTACACGTTATATATGTTAGAGAATTTTATTATTTGCAATAATAATATACAGACTTCATTGAAAAGTTGAATCCACGCGCCGATAAAATTTATATCTTAACTAGCAGTATATCCGTTTTTCGTACGGAGTATATAATATAAAGACACTTATAATTCATAATCATGTGCCAATTCTGTTAAAATAATAAATTTATTGCTCCTAAAGAGAAGTTTAAAAAATGTGTTCTCACTATCAAAATTCTCTTCACAGGTAGATCTGAAGAATAAAATATCCTCGCCCCTTTTGAAAGCAAATATACAAAAAATATGAAATTGAATCAACATATAAAAATAATAGCGCTAAAATTGTATGGGACCCTTACTACTTATACACTCGAATATTAGAAGATATAACCTGTATTAGTAGATTACATGTATAAATTGAAAATATCAATAAACCCGTAATTGATTCACATATATGCCAGAATAAAAGCACTAAAATTATATGGGAATATATATATATATATATATATATATATATATATATATATATATATATATATATATCCCCGTACTACTTTTATTGTCGCAGATTAGAAAATATGTCTGTGTATTAGTAGAAGTACCTGTTTCGTAGCCTGTTAGTTAGTACCCGCATTACAATATGATTCTCAAAAATCTTTGCCAAAATGAAGCAGATGACGCAATAAATTGAAAATATCAATAATCCCCGTAATCTTTATACCATAAGGTCGTAATTGATTCCAATATATGCCGACATATATCTGAAAATATATGCCAATATACCTGTACTACTTATATTCTAGTAGATTAGAAGGTATGCGCGTGCATTTGTAGAAAATTTCTCGTACAACGTGCAATATATGAGTTTCAATAATTTTTGCCGCAATAAAACAATGGCATAATAACTTGAAAATATCAGTAATCTCTGAATCAATAATCCCCGAAAATATCAATAATAATAATGTTTAAACCTGAAGATCATAATTGATATTATCCAGTCAAAAATGCAATGTCTATGAACTTTATTTTATATACATATCTTTATAATTCAAATCGAAAAAGATTTAATAGCAATCGTACGCCGCACAAACACATTGGATTTACATCCGTTACTAAACGACATATCATTTGCTTCAAATGAATTGATGGAAATCACATCGTCTATCTCCATGAAAGGTTTGGCGACATTTTCGTCAATTTAGCGATAATTTAAAAAATATCCAAATTTATCGCCAAGTGGGACTATAGGAGTGACAATGCCATTTGGCGACAAATTGACGAAACATCATCACAATACTATCCCCTAACAAAACACAATTAAATTAATTTATTAAGCACAATTTTATCAATTTCATGATATTTTTATGGATTTAGAAATATTTTCATTTTTATCAATTTGGTGATATTTTACAAATTCGCTAAATGTGTTACCACGTAGGACGGATGGATTGACAGACAAATGACACCTAATCATCGTTTCAGTACTCTCTTCTAAAAAAACAAATTTAATTTCTTTGATTTGTTTCGTTTTATCAATTTGGCGACATTTCCGACAATTTGGCAACGTTTGAGAAAAGTTGCCAAGTTATCGATATTCCGCGAAATTCATAGCTCTGAATTTGCAGATTTGAAGAATAAAACACCCTGATCCCATTTCTATATGATAAATGAAAACACTAAAATAGTATTGGAAGATATACCCGTTCCACTCTTTTCTGTTTCAACAATCGGCTAAATTAATTTATTGGGTAAACACAATATATGAGTTTATCAGCTAAACACAATATATAAACTTGAAAACTCGTTGCCCAAATAAATGAAAGTTGTGTACGCCGTCCGCAATTAATATAATTAAAAGAAAAACCAAGTCGTTTATTCATAAAATATATTTTTACATCCATTTAATTATTATTCAAATAGAAAAAATAATAATAAATATTAACAAAACACATTTAATTTAATTGCGTGGCTGAGTAACTTGATATAAGATAGAATCTTCCTCATAAAATTCGAAATTAAATAACCATTTTGATTTCTTTATGCTTTTCATTGTTGAGTAAAATCTTGTGAAAAATGAACCATGGAGATAGATTTTCCATTGAAATTCATGTTTCAAACAAGTCATGCTTTCAAATAGTGACTAATTAGAGCAAAAATCCTCAGCCAAACTCAGCGATAAAGTTTTAATTCACTTTGAACGTTTCAAACAAGCGATTTTCAACCTTTCCATTTGAATGAACCACGGAGTTAGAGAGTAGAACTCCAAGGAAAAGTTATGTTTTTCATTAATCACAACCCCTAGTTTTAGAAACCCGAAACTGGGATAAAATTTATGAAGGGGTATTTCCAGGCCAATCATAAAATTTCATTAAATTCGATTCAGCCGCTCTCTCGTGCTGGTGAGACAAACGAAAGTTTCGTCTTTTACTAATATCTCGAGAACCACTGGTTGTAGAAATTAAAAATGTGGACTAAATTTTAAGTGAGGCTCTTTTCAGGCGATCCACAAAATTTCATCAAATTCGTTTCATCCGTTTTCCCCTGATGATGGGACAAACAGACTGATAGACAGACAGACAGATTTTCAATTTTATTTATATAGACTAGCAGCTTACCCGTCCTTCGTACGGAGTATATAATACAAAAAAACTTATAAATCGCAATCATGTGTAAATTCTGTTAAAATATTAAATTTATTGCTCATAAAGAGACGTTTAAGAATATCTGTTCTCACTATGCAAAATTATCTTCACGGGCAAACTGAAGAATAAAATATCCTGGCCCCTTTTGTAAGCAAATTCACAAAAAAAAGAATTGAATCAATATATATGCAACCACGTACAACTTATATTGTCCCAGATTAGAAAATAAGCCAGTGTGTTAGTAGAAGCTTAAACATATTGTAATATGAGTCTCAAAAATATTTACCAAAATAAAAAAGATGACGTAATAAATTGAAAGTATCAAAAATCCCCGGAATCTTAATGCCAGAAGGTCGTAATTGATTCCAATATATGCCAATATATAACAGAATTTATGCCAATATACCTGTACTACTTATATTCTCGTAGATTAGAAGATATACCCGTGCATTTGTAGAAGATTACTTGTACAACGTACTATATATGAGTTTCAACAATTTTCGTCATAATGAAACAATGGCATAATAATTTGAAAATATCAATAATCCCTGGATCAACTGTACCCGAAATATCAATAATAATGATGTTTAAACCTGAAGACCGTAATTGATATTATCCAGTCAAAAATGCAATGTCAATGAAATTTATTTTATATACATATTTTTATTAGATTTAATTAAAATCTTATGACACATAACACATTGGATCCGTTGCTAAGCGACATGATAACATCTGCTTCAAATAAATTGATGGAAATCATATCGTCTGAATAATGTGATCTCCATGGAAGGTTTGGCGACATTTTCGTCAATTTAGCGATAACTTAAAAAATCGCCAAATTTATCGCCAAGTGGGACTGTAGAACTGATCGTCCCGTTTTGCAACAAATTTACAACACTATCCCCTAATAAAACACAATTAATTTCATTTATTAAGCGCGATTTTATCAATTCCATGATATTTTTATGGATTTACAAATATTTTTATCAATTTAGTGATATTAAAAAAATTAGTTAAATGCATTACTAAGTAGGAGGGATGGACTGACCGACAAATGCTACAGAAACAACATTTCAGTACTCAATTCTAAAAAAAAATTTAATTTCATTGATTTGGGTCATTTTTATCAATTTGGAGACATTTCCTCTAATTTGGTAAAGTTTAAGAAAAGTTACCAAGTTATTTAGAGATATTCCGCTAAATTCGTAGCTCTAAATTTGCAGATCTGAAGAATAAAATATCCATATCCCGTTTGTATATATACTAAATGAAAACACTAAAATTGTATTAGAAGATACATACATCCGTTCTACTCTTTTTCTGCTTCAACAATCGGCTAAATGAATTTATTGGGTAAACACAATATATGAGTTTATTAGCTAAACACAATATATGAGCTTTGAAACCTCTTTGCTAAAATAAATAAAAGTGATGTACGCAGTCCGCAATAAATATAATTAAAGAACAATCAAACCGTTCATTTATAAAATATATTTTTACATCCATTTATTTATTGTACAGATAGAAAAAATAATAATAAATATTAACAACACATTTAATTTCATTCCGTTGCCGAGCAACAGGATATAAGATAGAATCTTCCTCATAAAATGCGAAATTATATAGCCATTTTGAACTCTTTATACTTTACATCGTTAAGCTTGAGAAGATGAACCATGAAGGTAGATTTTTCCATTTAAATTCATGTTTCAAACAATTCATGTTTTCCTATAGAGACTAATTAATGCAAAAATCCTGCACCAAACTCGGAAATAAATTTTAATTTCATTTTGGCGTTTTAAACAAACGATTTTCATCCTTTACGTTTGGATAAACCACGGAGTTGGAGAGTAGATCTCCTAAGAAAAAGTTCCGTTTTTCATTAATATCTCGAGAACCCCTGGTCTTAGAAACTCGAAACTTGGACAAAATTTATGGGGGGCTATTTCAAAGCTATCCACAAAATTTCATTAAATTCGGTTCAGCTGTTTTCCCGTGATGATTAGACAAACGAAAATATTGTTTTTTACCAATATCTCGAGAACCACTGGTCGTAGAAACTCAAAACATGGACTAAATTTTAAGTGGGGTTATTTCTAGGCTTCCCACAAAATTTCATCAAATTCGGTTCCACCGTTCTCCTGTGATGATGGGACAAACAGACAGACATACATATTTTCAATTTTATTTATATAGATAGACTAGCAGCATACCCGTTCTTCGTACGGAGTATATAATATAAAGAAACTTGAAATTCATAATCATGCCCAAATTCTTATAGTATACTAAATGACATGTTTAATCAAAATAGTCTGTTAAAATATTTAATATAATGCTCCTAAAAAGAAGTTTAAGAATCTCTGTTCTCGCTATATAAAATTATCTTCATGGACATATCTGAAGAATAAAACATCTTGGACCCCTTATGTAAGCAAATATAAAAAAAAATATGGAATTGAATCAATATATGCAAAATAAAAGCGTTAAAATTGTATGGGACCCGTACTAATTATATACGCGAATATTAGAAAATATAACCTGTATTAGTAGATTACATGTATAAATTGAAAATACCAATAAACCCGTAATCTTTAAATCTGAAGACAGTCATTTATTCCAATATATGTCAAAATTAAAGTGCTAAAATTATATGGGAAGATATACACGTACTACTTATAATGTCCGATTATTAGTAGAAGATTATCCGTTTTGCAATATGAGTCACAAATGTTTTTTGGTAAAATGCAACAGACGACGTAATAAATTGAATATATAATTAATCCCCTTAATCTTCATACCAGAAGACTGTACTTGATTCCAATATATATGCCAATATATGTCAAAATATATGCCAATATACCTGTACTACTTATATTCTCGTAGGTTAGAAGATATACCCGTGCATTCCTAGAAGATTACTCGTACAACGTACAATATGCGTGTGTCAGCAATTTTTGCCGCAATAAAACAATGGCGTAATAACTTAAAAATATCAATAATACCTGAATCAATAATTCCGGAAAACATCAATAATAATAATGTTTAAACATGAAGAGTATAATTGATATTATCCAGTCCAAAATGAAATGGCAATGAAATTTATTTTATATACAAATCTTCATTATTCAAATCGGAAAGGATTTAATAAAAATCGTCTGCCGCATAAACACATTGGATTTAAATCCGTTGCTAAGCGACATGATATCATTTGCTTCAAATAAATTGGTAGAAAAAATATCGTCTAAATAGTTATATTTCTATGGAACATTTGGCGACAGTTTCGTCAAATTAGCGACATTTTAAAAAATCGCCAAATTTTTCGCCAAGTGGGACTGTAGAACTGACAGTTCCACTTTGCGACAAATTGACGAAATATCATCACAATACTATCCCGTAACAAAAAACAATTAATATCATTTATGTAGCGCAATTTTATCAATTTCAAGATATTTTTATAGATTTGAAAACATTTTTATCAATGTGGTGACATTTTAAAAATTCGCTAAATGTATTACTAAGTAGGATGGTTGGTCTGACAGATAAATGCTATCCAAACATCATTTCAGTGCTCTCTTCTAACAAAACAAAAAAAATTTCATTGATATGTAGAAGACCCAAGCCACACGACCAACCCGAAGGTTTATGGCAGCTGTTTGTGTGTCGTTTATATCAATTTGGCGACATTTCCGTCAATTTGGCAAAGTTTAAGAAAAGTTGTCAAATTAGCGATATCCCTCCAAATTCGTAGCTTTGAATTTGCAGATCTGAATGAAACATTCTTATCCCGTTTCAATATACTAAATGAAAACACTACAATTGTATTAGAAGATATACCCGCTCTACTCTTTTTCTGTTTCAACAATCGGCTATATGAATTTATTGGCTAAACACAATATATGAGTTTAGTAGCTAAATACGATATAAGCTTGAAAACTCTTTGCCAAAATAAATGAAATTGATGTACGCAGTCAGCAATTAATATAATTAAAAGAAAAATCAAACCGTCCATTCATAAGATATACTTTTATATCCATTTATCCATTTATTTATTATTTAAATCGAAAAAAAATAATAAAAACATTAACAAACACATTTAATTTAATTGCGATGCCGAGCAACATGATATATCCTCCTAAAATGTTAAAATTTATTAACCACTAACAGCACACCTGTTATTCGTACGGAGTGTATAATTTAAAGAAACTTAAAGTTCGCAATCAAGTGCAAATTCTGTTAAAATATTAAATTTATTGCTCCTAAAGAGAAGTTTAAGAATATATGTTCTCACAATGCAAAATTATCTTCACGATCAGATCTGAAGAATAAAACATCCTGCCCCCTTTTGTAAGCAAATTTACAGAAGAAAAAATAGGAATTGAATGAATATATGCAACCCCGTACTAATTATATTGTCGCAGATCAGAAAATATGCCAATGTGTTAGTAGAAGATTACCCGTATTACAATATGCGTCTCAAAAATATTTGCCAAAATAAAAGAGATGACGTAATAAATTGAAAACATCAATAATATCCGTACTCTTTATACCAGAAGGTCGTAATTGATTCCAATATATGCTAATATATATCAAAACATATGTCAATATACCTGTACTACTTATATTCTCGTAGATTAAAAGATATACACGTGTATTTGTAGAAGATTCGTACAACATACAATATATGAGTTTAAACAATTTTTGTCATAATAAAATAATTGCATAATAACTTGAAAATATCAATAATCCTTGAATCAATAATCCCCGAAAATATAAATAATAATAATTTTTAAACCTGAAGACCGTAATTGATATTATCTAGTCAAAAATGCTATAAGAAAAATCAAATCGTTCTTTTCTAAAATATATTTTTATATCCATTTATTTATTATTCAAATCGAAAAAATAATTATTAAAATTAATAGACAGATTTAATTTAATTGCGTTTCTGAGTAACATGATATAAGATAGAATCTTATAACATGTTAAATATGTCATGTCTTATAACATAAACTGCGAAATTAAATAACGATTTTGATTTCTCTATACTTCTCATTGTTCCGTAAAAGCTTGTTTTAAATAAACCATGAACCATGGAGATAGATTTCCCCTTTAAATCATGTTTCAAACAATTCATGTTTTCAGAAAGTGACTAATTAACGCAAAAAATCTCCCATCAAACTCAGAGATTAAATTTTAATTCACTTTCAAACGATTTTCAAGCTTTTCGTTTGGATAAACCACGGAGTTAGGGAGTAGAACTCCTAGGAAAAAGTTCCGTTTTTCATTAATATCTCGACAACCCCAGGTCTTAGAAACTCGAAACTTGGACAAAATTTATGGGGGGATATTTCAAGGCTATTCACCAATATTCATTAAATTCGGTTCAGCCGTTTTTCCGTGATGATGAGACAAACGAAAATTTCGTTTTTTACTAATATCTCGAGAACCACTGGTCGTAGAAACTCAAAACACGGATATAATTTTAAGTGGGGCTATTTCTGGGCTACCCACAAAATTTCATCAAATTCGGTTCAGCCGTTCTCTCGTGATGGTGTGACAAACAGACAGACAGACAGACAGACAGATTTTCATTTTTATTTATATAGACTAGCAGCATACCCGTTCTTCGTACGGAATATATAAAGAAATTATGACGAAATATAAGAAATTATAATTCGCACATGATTGCGAATTATAATATAAAGAAACTTGTAATTCGCAATCATGTGCAAATGCTGTTAAAATATTAAATTTATTGCTCCTAAAGAGAAGTTTAAGAATATCTGTTCTCACTATGCAAAATTATCTTCACGTGCAGATCTGAAGAATAAAACATCCTGGCCCCTTTTGTAAGCAAATTTACAAAAAAAAAAGGAATTGAATCAATATATGCAACCCCGTACTACTTATATTGTCGCAGATTAGAAAATATGCCAGTGTGTTAGTAGAAGATTACCCGTATTACAATATGAGTCTCAAAAATATTTGCCAAAATAAAAGTGATGACGTAATAAATTGAAAATATCACTAATCTCCGTAATCTTTATACCAGAAGGTCGTAATTGATTCCAATATATGCCAATATATATATCAAAATATATGCCAATATACCTGTACTACTTATATTCTCGTAGATTAAAAGATATACCCTTGCATTTGTAGAAGATTACTCGTACAACGTACTATGAGTTTCAACAATTTTCGTCATAATTAAACAATGGCATAATAACTTGAAAATATCAATAATCTCTGAATCAACAGTCCGTCCCCGAAAATATCAATAATAATAATGTTTAAACCTGAAGACCGTAATTGATATTATCCAGTCAAAAATGCAATGTCAATGAAATTTATTTTATATACATATCTTTATTATTCAAATCGGAAAAGATTTAATATAAAATCGTATGAATCATAACACATTGGATCCGTTGCTAAGCGACATGATATCATTTGCTTCAAATAAATTGATAGAAATCATATCGTCTGAATAAAGCGATCTCCATGGAAGGTTTGGCGACATTTTAGTCAATTTAGCTATAACTTAAAAAATCGCCATATTTATTGCCAAGTGAGACTTTAGAAGTGATAGTCCCATTTTGGGACAAATTGACGAAACATCATCACAATACTATCCCCTCTGCCATTAACCTGCGGGTTGGTCTTGTGGTCTGGGCCTTCTACAATACTATCCCCTAACAAAACATAATTAATTCCATTTATTAATCGCGATTTTATCAATTCCATGATATTTTTATGGATTGACAAATATTTTTATCAATTTGGTGATATTAAAAAATGCGTTAAATGTGTTACTAAGTAGGATGGATGAACTGACCGGCAAATGCTACCGAAACATCATTTCAGTACTCTATTCTAAAAAAACCAGATCATTGATTTGCATCATTTTTATAAATTTGGAGACATTTCCGCTAATTTGGTAAAGTTTAAGAAAAGTTACCAAGTTATTTAGAGATATCCCGCTAAATTCGTAGCTCTGAATTTGAAGATTTGAAGAATAGAATATCCTGATCCCGTTTGTATATACTAAATGAAAATATTAAAATTGTATTATAAGATACACCCGTTCTACTTACTCTTTTTCTGCTTCAACAATTGGCTAAATGAATTTATTGGGTAAACACAATATATGAGTTTATTAGCTAAACACAATATATGAGCTTGAAACCTCTTTGCTAAAATAAATAAAAGTGATGTACGCAGTCCGAAATTTATATAATTAAAAGAACAATCAAACCGTTCATTTAAAAAATATATTTTTACATCCATTTATTTATTATTCAAATAGAAAAAATAATAATAAATATTAACAACATATTTAATTTCATTCCGTTGCCGAGCAACATGATATAAGATAGAATCTTCCTCATAAAATGTGGAATTAAATGGCCATTTTGATTTCTTTATACTTTTCATCGTTGAGTAAAAATTGTGAAAGTTAAACCATGGAGGTAGATTTTTCCATTTAAATTCATGTTTCAAACAATACATGTTTTCCGATAGTGACTAATTAATTCAAAAATCCTGCACCAAACTCGGAAATACAGTTTTATTTCATTTCGACGTTTTAAACAAACGATTTTTATCCTTTCCGTTTGGATAAACCACGGAGTTGAAGAGTAGAACTCCTAGGGAAAAAGTTCCGTTTTTCATTAATATCTCGACAACCCTTGGTCTTAGAAACTCAAAACTTGTACTAAATTTATGGGGGGCTATTTCAAGGCTATCCGCAAAATTTCATTAAATTCGGTTTAGCCGTTTCTCCGTGATGATGAGACAAACGAAAATTTCGTTTTCTACTAATATCTCGAGAACCACTGGTCGTAGAAACTCAAAACACGGGCTAAATTTTAAGTGGGGCTATTTCTAGGCTACCCACCAAATTTCATCAAATTCGGTTCAGCCGTTCTCCCGTGATGATGGGACAAACAGACAGACAGACAGACAGACAGATTTTCAATTTTATTTATATAGATTACTGATTAATCTTCTAATTGAAAATCTTCGATTATTTTCAGATAATTCCCTATCGAATAGGGATCAGTGGGGATCAATAATTCCCTGTCAAAATTGATCAATTAAAATTATGCATTTTTAAAGTACGCTTCATTAGATGCTGGTTAATCAAATTACGGTAATTGAAGAACACGAATGAATCTATTCGTCTCAAAGGAAAATGAATAAAAACACACTCGAACAATAAAATGCATCTAAGACTCCGGAAAGCGGCTTTGAGCTGAAACGTTAAGCAATAAATTTCATGATTATTAAAAATACTACTATCCGGATAAATGAGCACAATTTAAACAATATATTTAGGAATGAACCTTCATATAGTGGCAAGTAGTGAGTACTTAACGTAACTATTAAGCATTTTTACACCCTTTCGCATAGTTATTTGGTGGAGTCATACGAATTTTCTGAAAACCGGAAGTTACACCTCCACAACAGGAAGTGAACCTTGGTGATCCCCTTCCTCTCCTCCAAAATTCAATGCTGAATCCATATTAGTCATTCATGCAGCTATATCTACAGCCAATCCTGAAAGTAGATGTTTGAAGAAATAATGCTTGAACTGAATTGGGAATCTTTAATGAACCTCCTCCTACGCCTTCCGGAATTTGATGCTAACTCTATATGGGTATTCTCTCTAAGATCTATCTATAGCCGATCCTGAGAAATATCTTCTGCAAGAAAAATGTAAATTTGTTAACCGAAAGTGACATCCCCACAACCGAAAATGGAAATCCTTAATGCACCCTCGACACCTCTGAACTTTGATGCTGAATCCATATAAGTCAGCATCTAAATACCATCGAAGCCAATCGTGATAAATAATATTTTCAAGAATTTTTTTGGAACCAGAAGTGTTAAAGAAACCGGAATTCTTCAGTAAATTAACCAGCCCTCTACAGAATCTAATGCTGAGTCAATATCATTTATCATCTAAGCTCTGTCTATAGCCAATCTTGAGAAAAGATGTTTCAAATAAAATTAAAATCTTTGTTCCAAACACTGAAAATTACTAAAAGTTGAAGTTCCTCGAAACTTGATTCTGTGAACTTTCTTCGAAATTTGATGTTGAACTCATAACAGTCAACATCTAAGAGATATACATTTTTGAAATGTTTCATTAAAAACAGTAGTAGGGCAAAATCTTCGACACCAATAACAAACAAAAACTTGCCCAATAAATCTAATATAATAAATGAAGATGTATGTCTGTGTGTGCAGTCAATCGTTCGATATCTAAGCATCATGCGATCGTAAAATTTGGTACACAGGTTCTTCTTGACGTACATAGTTGCACCTCTTTGCTATTTTTTGAATTTCGAATCAGCTTTTTAGTTATTTTATAATTTACGGTGGTATTAGGCCATATTCACCCAAATCGATTTTTTAGCGACCTAAAATATTATCACAGAATTTTACATGTTGATACTGTCTGAAAGATGGAAATTTATCTCTCAAAATTTGAACGGGATCTATACTATGAATAGACAAATTTTAATGCATTTCAAAAACATATATATATTTCGTGCGTTTTAAGTCTTTCCTAATGTTATATTACAATATACCATCCAGTGTTTATTTTTCTCAGCAGCTCTTAAATATATCACATATTACTCCATAAAAAATATATGCATAACCTATCCGTTGATTAATAGCACAGTTTTTGTCCGAAGCATGTCGTAGATTTTTTGAACGAACCTAGCAGGTAGTGGACCTCTTCGGAACTGTTCCACTCTCACGTCCAGGGTGTTGACTTTTCTACCACCTGTAATTGGTATAGGGTCAAGAGCTCACTGTTTGCCTGGATCTCTGCCACACTTCCGGTCAGAACGCATATATTATTGCTAATCTTCATTTCACTCAAACTCGACACTGGCCGTATCGTACATTACAATATAAAAATCAGCTACACTAAATAAGAGTACAATGAGGACACCGAGTTAAATATAAAATAATAACAAATTTACTTAGAATGATTAAAATAATAAAAAAAGCCTATTTAACATCATAATCTAAAATAAAATATACACAATGTTATCTCACAAAACTACTTTCCTAAAAAACAATATTAAAGTTCATAATTAATTTCATTAAGAACACTATCACCTGTCATAGTTAATTCTCACAACTATACATCATTAAAACATATAACTATATGCTCCCTCCAAAAATGTAATTAAAATTATTTGCCTAAATAAGAGCCTTTGCTTATTGCTCAAAAAATACTTTGTCTGACTATTTGGACAATCGAAGGAGAGAGAGATACCAAAATGTTGAAAGTGAAATGCATAGGCCTACCTCGGGTCTTTCACGAAGGGTCTAACGACCTGGTTAGGGCCCTGGTTTTTTCCGACATCTCAGCAGTTATTTTGTGATTTCTTCACACTTCAAAAATTAGAAAATCAAGTTGATACTTCTCTAAAATTCTCACTCTCTCTTGAACATCTGAAAATTGTTACCTTCTACACTTTTACGCCCCTGTTTGTAATTAGTTTGGCAATGTAGTCCCTTCTATGTAATTGGTCAGCATAGGGTTAAATGTATGTGTTATTGGCTAATGTCATCACAGAGGTTTGGTTAGAGGTCCTGAGATTAATGTGTCAGCTGGCCCAGTTTCTCACACTCCCAAGGCACACTTGCATCAAGTAGCGGTCAAGGGGTCGCTTTTCTTGTTGTACTCCCGTCTCGGCTCACTCTGTAATCCCAGCGCATCCGTTCACGGAGTGATAGGGGAGCTGGTCTATTTCCGTTCCAGGTGGCTGACAGGGAAAACTAATACATATTGCCTAAAGTACAGAGGGACCATTTTCATAGGTGGTGATCCTTCCAAACTTTAATGTTACATATTGTTAGACATAAAAATGTAATACTCACTTCTTGAAGCATAGATCTAGAACGCTGTAGAAAGATCAGGTACGTCCTCTTCCGAAACTGACGTCATCTACTTAGGAATTTATCTGGATTGCAAACTGTAAATAGAATAAAATACTTTTCTACAATTTCGTATAGCATTGGTCATTTATTCACCTCAACTTTTCGCTGGCAAACTCATATTCGCAAAATTTATAAAGCACTCAAATCCAGAGCTGCAATATAGTTCACACCAATGTTTGTTATTTTTTAAATAGAATATATATTTCTAATATAGCAATTATTCCTCAATATATTAATTTTTATTTTTATTCTAACATTTAATTGTAATTTATATATTCAATTATTTGTTTTAAAGGATAATTCTTGGTAAATAGCTAATTAGAAATACGTTTGAACCAATATATTGCAATGAAATAATCGATTCACTATGGTATATGCATGAAATTGTACATTTATATACTAAGGATGTAAATAAATAATAACTGATTGAGCTATATAAGTTCATTTGGGACGTAAAATGCGTTCTTTATTATATTTTTCATTTCATGAAGGACCATTTACAGACTTTCGCTTCATATTCTCAAATGTGTTGATCCGGTCCTGGATAATTCAACTATTTCATACAAAAAGATAGATTTGGTATACTTATGATTTTCAACTGAGTACAGATAATTTAAATATTGGAGATCAAAATTTCATTGTACTTTCGCTAAATAGGTTTGCTAGAACTAGCTTTTATTCCTATTTTCAATGATGTTTGAAACCAATGTTGCTTTGACAGCTTTATTGGCAATTTAAAACCTTGTGGTCAAACAGGTTGCACTATTTTTCAGATTTTGATTACAACGGCTATAAATTTTCTCAAAGCAGTTTTTATGTTCAAACAATGCATTTAAACTTAATTTTATTTTTAATTTTAGTTATTTAAGCTTCATGCATTAATATTAAATTAATATAGCTACATAAGAAACATAAGAAATTACATTTTTATGTCTAACATAAGAAACATAAGAATTACGCTACATAAGAAATAATATGTATCTGAATCTAACTAAATTATTCATTTTGCAGTAAAAATACATTTGTTTAAACCAGTGTTTTCTGAATATTAATGATGCATTTATAATAAATTGAATTAATATATTTGTGCTAGGCAATAAAATAAGGAGTGGCTTAAATTGAAATTGGTTTCCATTTCCATACAAATTAAAATAATAGGTTGCATCTATACTAGAGGGAAAAATGTATTTTCGTTTTTGAAGTTCATAGGCCGGGGAGTAGGGGATGGGATAAAAATGAGTAAGCGTGCTCCCGTTTCTTCTTGGGTGTGGAAACCCCAGGCCGTCCGACTCGTCCAGAGGACTTGAGTAACAATTTGGACAACCGGTTTCTTCTTGGGTGTGAATAGTGTTGTTGTTGTTGAAACCCAGACCGTCCGACCTACCAGAAAGGTGTAAGGTAACTGTTTGGACGGTCGGGAAGTGCCACCCAATTTAGACCGGAACCCAGTGGGGGAGGCATCCACAGGGACCGTACCCTCCTTCCCCTACCACCAACCTCTCGGAAGGACTTTCGGACCCACATGTTTAACGTGATCGTACTCCGCATGAACACGGCGGCAGTTTTGGCAGTGGCTGGAATCGAACCCGGGCCTACCGAGTGCAACTCCAGCGCGCTAACCAATGGGCTACCGCGCCCCCGGGTGTGAATAGTGTGAATATGTAATGAAGAAATAATTCATAACAATCAATTCATTAATAGATATATCATTTAAACTCAAATACAGAAAAATTAACACAAATGTTTCGAGAGGGGACAATAAAACGGGAGGGGGGATTAAAATATAATAAAAATATTCAAATGGGGTATAAAACATCAAGCTTATCAAGACTAATAGAAAGAACTTAATACTTTATATGTACCTGGGGAAAGAAATAGTTTTATATTTATTAGTTATAAAAAGAAATATTAAGGAATAAACAATTATAGAAGTTTTCTGAGATACATCATTTTAATTTTTTCTGACAACATCATTTTTACTTCTTCTATATACATAATACAATGTATAGAAGAAGTATTGCGGCAGGGTCGAAAATTCAAATTTATGTTTTCGACCGAAGAGTGCGTTGCAACAAGCATCCCTGAATCGAACGTTTTTGAGGTGATGTCTCTGTGTGTATATATGTGTGTCTGTACTTACGTGCGTGTGTCCGTCTGTGAGATTGTGTGGAGTCTATATAACCTTTGGTTATTATTTCCCTCAGTTACGTTATAATTTATGTTTGACTTTATATTAATAACCTCTGGCTGGTTCGTAGTCCAATTGCCGAGCTAAATGCCAGTCTGCGGTCCCGTACATCGACAGGATAAGTTCGAATCTTGAGTGGGAAAATCTAGCTAGATTCCAATGTAGTTCTGTTGGAAGTTGGAAGTCGCTAGAAGACAAGTCGCTGAGTGAGTGCAAAGGAGTTGAAAGTCACGTCTGTGGTGAAGGTCACTAGTATTGATATAACTATGATTGGGAGAATGTACTACCACTAGTTGGCCAGGATATAATTTAGATGTTCTAAGACGAAGTTGGGTAAGCATCGACGATTTATATCTTTTCAACTGATTACGCAAATATAGTTATATCACCAAACCCAGTCAAAGTTTATAAGTGTTCTTTTAAAAAATAACGGATATGAGCATTACTGGCTGTTTTGGTATCTGCGTCTATGTATTTACGCAGCCAGCTGCTGTATTATTATTGGGTGCATAATAAATTTCTTAAGTTAACTTCCTGAATCAGTGTGTTATTGCCCTTGGCTGTAAAGCACTTTTGCATCACTTATTATCAAAGTTTGGAATTATGTCACTTTAGCTAGCATATCTTAGATTTACGCATTGAAAGCCAAAAGGATTTTTCAATTTTCATAAACAAGTAAACAAATCCTTTACAACTGTGGAAACGACATCTCAAGACCAAATGAAGCGTTTTGAATGACATTTGATACAAATATATTAGCTTTTGTACAAATAAATAGCCTATTGATTTTAAACGTTATCAAATGCTTTGAAGACTCCCAAATTTTCGAATAAAATTTTGAAAAAAATATTAAAAATAAAAAATTTTAATAATGTTACTTAAATTATCATGTCTTACGTAATTTTTTATTATAAAACGAATAAAATAAATTTTAAAAGATTAGCATGAACCATTCCCAAGATATTGCACATTTTCTTAATAAATTTATAAAAAATATTACATAAAATTAGATAAGTATTCATTATCGTGAAATATATCCACTTTCGTGTAATATTATGCGACAGATGTGTTAACATCACGCATATGGATCTAGTTCGTTTCATTCATGAAAGAGGATAATTATGTAATTTTTTGTAATTTTACGACTAACAATCGCCAATAGTCATTTATATCTAATAAAATAATTTCTCCCCGCCTGCGTGTAACGCTTGTCTCTAAGTTTGATAACCTTGCCGACTCATTTAAAGAAACAATGCCAACTTGGGGATATGTCGCCCCGGATTGTCGAGTAAAAATTGCCAAAATGACGCCAAATTGATGAATTAAATATTAAAATATTTTAAATGGTCTATATTGCCCATTGTAGATGCTATAAATATTGATAATTGTGAATTCAGAGCTCCGCGAAATATAAGGTACTTGGATACGTCGTAATAATTTTACATGTTTCCATCCGGAAAAGTGGCAAATGTACATTTGACGTTAATAACATTGTACGTATCATGGATATTATACATCATTTGTTCACTGTGAAGGAAGTAAATTAATTGCATTATATAGGGGAAATAATGTGCTACCCACATCAGATTTTAAGGAATTAAAATGCAAAAAAATGCTGACTTGGGTTAGAATAAAAATACTCGCTTAAAGCAACCAAAGCAGAGCATATTCAGGTAATATCAAATCGTATGAAATTCTTTGCTAGCCACCATCGTAACAATTAAGGCTTGGATCAGATGTATAAGTAAATTACAAATTCAGAATGTACTTGTGGAATTTATTTTATGGATTAAGTAATGGAGTTATTTTGTGAATTTGGTTAATTATTACTAACATCATCATTTTATTATACTTTCCTCTTTATAAATATTTACAATTGAAAATAATAATCCAGCAAATACACATACAATTAAAATCAAAATTAAAAATCTTAATAAGAAATAATAAATTTAGGTTTTTAGGTAATATGAAAATTGTAAATAAAAATAGTTGCGTTTCATTTAAGACGTCGTAAAGCTAGTGTATATTTCTCTCAGGAAAATGCATAATACATAGTTATACTTTAAAGAGAAAGAAAATAGTTATCATTTTTCCTTATAGTTAGTGCAATACTATAAAATGGGTTTGACTTGTTC
Source organism: Amaurobius ferox (assembly GCA_951213105.1). NCBI lineage: Eukaryota > Metazoa > Arthropoda > Arachnida > Araneae > Amaurobiidae > Amaurobius > Amaurobius ferox. The sequence goes on along the minus strand of OX578133.1, from coordinate 71,763,376 downwards.
ATCAGCTAACATTGAACCCATAGAATACTCTAAGTAAACGTATTCACCATGTTTATTTTTTTTATATTAAAAATTTGATTAAAATATATTTTATACTTAGTGTAATTAGAAAATGATTATTTTTAGAATTTTAACTTAAAATTTATAGAAAATACAAACTCAATTTAATTGAAGGACATGTAAGTACTTTTTTGTACTTGTAGTTTTGTTTTCTGTCACAAAGTTCATTCTTTAAATGGAACCGTAAATGGATATTGTTAAACTTACTTATATTTATATCTATATCAATAAAACAACTAACTTTTCTGCAATGTGTTATGTATCAAAATGTTATGAGTTCATTTAAATAAACATCATTATGCAGATTTTGACATTCAAATTTCACGAACCCTTCGACCAAAAAAGTAAACTTACAAATTTACATTTCAAAGTTTTGTATTAAATATACTCAGTTTCACCTACTAAAAGTTATTATTCAAAAATCAAGCTTCAGATAAGACATTCGTTTCTGAATAATAATTTATAATCAACCTTTATTCGTAACTGACCAGCTTGATTATTTATGCATGTAGATCTTTCTAAGTTCGCTGCAACATGTTTGCAACTCAGATCAAAGAATTTGTTTCCAAAAGGAACTAGTTTAAATTCTGAATATTTAAACTAGAGTTTCCAGCAAATTTCTTTCAAGAATTTGTTGAGAATTTTATTTGAGACGCTGATTTATGAAATGAGGCTGATATTCGTTTTAAGTTATATGATTGAAACAATCTATTGGTTTTCAGTATTTCAGTTGAAATTTATTGTGCTGTATATTTTTTTACTTCTAGATTATTAAAAGTATGACATTTCAACATTTTCAGTAATTGAAGTTACCGTATTTCATAAGATCCAAATGTACGTAGCACGTCATTATTACCCAAACTTCTTGTAAAACTTTCAAACGAATTGATTTATAACGAAGTATCGAAAAGAAATTGCATACTTTTGAACGAAAATCCATGAAGTTCTGCATACTTTTGAAATAATAAAAATACGTAAGGCTCTTGACTTTCCTATAAAACAAATAAATATTTCTATTCATGTCACCCATATCCATTGAAATGTGGGTACATTAATTTTACCGCAAAATAATACATAGTTGATACTTGACAAATTCCCCTCTAAAGATTATCTTTATTAAACTACAGTTTCGTTGATCTACTTTTATAGAATTTGTTATATAGGTATAGAACTAATATAAGTGTAGTGAAAGAATACCATTATGTGAAGTTAAATTTTGTTTAGCAATTAAATTTGCAGAATTTCTTATTTAGACTGAAGTATTGTCTTGTGTCGAAAGCCCAGACCATCCGACTCATCCAAAGACATAGAGCAATTTAATGGATGGCACTTATTAAATTAATGCTGCATGCAGAACATTTGCATACTTAGTGTCACTGTAAGATAAATACAAAATGTATAGTTCATTAATTACGCCTATTTCTAATTTAATTTGTTTATTGGTTAGTTATACTAGATAATTATAACACCACATTTTAGCCTAAAGAAACATATATTTTAGAAGATATAGAAATGTGATGCCAGAAATGATGCATGTGAAAAATATTATTAAATGATACGTTAATCTTTTAAGTAACTCATCATATTATCAAATTCAAATAGATATATATATTACCATATATACCTCTGCTGTCAATGTGAATATTTTACCAGTATCGTTGTTTCTCGGCATCGTTCGTTGTCTCCTTTATTATAACGGTAATTGATTTACTCGTATATTTTCAAACGTGCATTCATAATATCATTTCGATATGATCGTAATCGCCACAATTCATGAATTATAGGGTCGTTCACAAATTTAATTGATTTACAGAAATCATTCAGTAAGGTTTTAAAACTATTTGTTTCACCAGATTGTCTTTGAAACTATTAAGGACTGATGATAATGATTGATGATGGATCCCGTCCTCTTCAGCGATGAATCGAGATTCAGTATTCAAAGTGATTCCTAACGAATATTCATCTGGAGAGAGTCTGGGGCCCGCTATCGTCCTTCCAACGTAAGGGAAATCGACCACTTTGATGGAAGTGGAATCCTTTTGTGGAGAGGCATCAGATTAAATGCAAACTGGCCGGGTGACCGTGAGGTTTAGACCGATTAAGGTCAGCAGCAAGGCTAAACAATCTCCATTCCAGCGGAGCCGCAGCCAGGTCGCTGACTCGACGGAAACATTCACCGGGCAGGGTCCGAGAGAACGTCCGCCAAGCTCGACACCAGCCACCGTTGGCCCTTGGCTCAGGTCATGAATAGGCACAGTCCATGGGCTCGACTACCTGGAAGAGTCGGGGCCTGAACGACTCACGGGTTCGTCGGCCAGTTCATCATCGAACAGATAACCCGATTGATTTTCCCCCTGAAGACGAGGACCAGAGGTACAGACCTAAGATCCGACCACCGCAATCATTGGCGGCGCCGCCCCCTGGGGGGAGTGGAGAGGCATCAGGATTTTATATCCAAAATATGTATAGTAATATTTTCAAAACGATGTTTAGCAAAATTTTTATATTCTATTTTATTAGAAGTTGGAAGAAAATTATTATTGAGGATATATTTTTTGATATGATCTCTGTGAACATTCATTCGTAAATGAATGGGATTACTAGTTTGTCCTATATAAGATAAATTACAAATATTACACGATAGTAGATAAATGTAATTAAAAATTTTACAGAAAGGCAAATGGCTATTTTGGTTCGTGATTTGAGTATTAGAAGTAGAAGGGCAAGTTTTGCAATTCTTATTCTTACATTTAGTGAAATTATAATTTTTAGCAGGGTAATTACTATGTTCAAAACTATCTATGGCATAATATTGGTAATTGATATTGGTCTAGATAATTCCCAACATGAAAATACGGTGCAATATCTATCAAATTATATAATAATAAGTACAAGTATAAATATATTTGCCAGTCACTAAATCGTATAAGTTGTATAATTCATAATAATATAAGAATAATTATTAGTATGACAATATAACATAGAGAACATAATATAAAATAAGTAAAATAATTGTTTATAGATCAATAAGTATGAACAACTAAGTCCATGTAAAACCTAATCCTAATGTTAATAAAGAGGATATTACAAAACAATAAGAAAATATTTAACGTGATAGTAACTATCAATTCTGAACTTGATTTAATGAAACACTAAGTATTAAATAATACGTATGGTATAAAAATTGGATTCACTTAAAATCCATTCCAAATATGCAATAATCAAATAAAATGATTGTACTGAAAATTACTGTTTAAAAGAGCTTCAATAATTCACCAATATACAGGTAGTATACTAAACACAAATATTTAATTACTCATACCAAAAAAGTCGAAATTAACAAATAGTAAGAAGGTATAACGATAGCTGGCAACACTAGACTTATTACAACTTAGATTAGTATATTATTAGCTTAAAATAAGAATACTACCAATCAACTAATTGTAACAAAATAATTTAACTAAATTAATAAACAGTAAGGAGGAGATCAATTTATAATACAGAATCCAACAATAAATGTATTAACATAGACAATAATATATATATATATATATATATATATATATATATATATATATATATATATATATATATATATATATATATATAAACTTGTACTTATTTTTTGCGTAAATGCAGCTTATAAATAAAATTATTTCAGTAATAATAATAGTTTGAAAATCCAATGATAGAAAAGAGAGAAGTTGCAACTCCAAAAACCCCAACATTAATATACATATATACAGGGTGTCCAGTGCTATCGGTGCCCAATGGCTATTTCCTCAACCGTTAGTCACAGAGATATACATTCAACTGCAAAAATGTTTTAAATTTTAAATAAAAAAAAATGTTTTAAAAATTTATTATCTTAGTAACAGTTTAAATCAATAGATGCATTTATGAAAGAAATACGAAATATAAATTTTTATACGGTACTCCGGTCCTATCAGTTATATTTAGGAAAATCATCCTCATACAATTTTATGCAAAATAAAAAAAATCATTCTTTTACTACCAAAATTGACCGACTTATAGCTGCAATAAGTTACAGCACTTTTTGTGCTGAGAAATGGGGGTCATACACAAAATAATTATATACACAAATTTGTTATTTTTTAGCTATTATATGCCTTTATTATTTTAGATTTAACGTGCGTAATTTTTTATTTTTTATCTGCAGGTACACTGCAACTGGTCTCGTTACTGGTCTATTACCGTATAAAAATTTAAATTTCGTAATTTTTACAGAAATGCATTTATTGATTTAAACTACTTGACTTAAACAATAATGTGTTACCTCATTTACAATAAAGATCTTAGAAGGACCCCTAGAAGATCTTAGTCGAGCCCTGATTATAATACTCTTCTAAACGAATTACTATTCGATAAAGAACTTTGCTTCATTCTCGACATTATGTCAGCACATGCAATTGAAACATAATACATTGGATACGGAATTTCAATATTTATACGGTCCCTTAAAGGTTGCCTGAAACGGGACATTTTTATGCGTGGAAAAGCGACGTAAGTCGTAAAGTTTAATGCTTCATAACTCGGTGAATTTTGGTCGTAAAAGGATGATTTTTTTTTTATTTTGCATGAAATTGTATGAGGATGATTTTCCTAAATATAACTGGTGGGATCAGGGAGCCGTATAAAAATTTATATTTCGTATTTCTTTCAAAAATGCATTTATTGATTTAAACTGTTTCTAAGATAATAGATTTTAAAATGTAAAACATTTGTGCAATTGGAAGTATATCTCTGGGACTAACGGTTGAGGAAATAGCCATTGGGCACAGATAACACTAGACACCCTATATATATATATATATATATATATATATATATATATATATATATATATATATATATATATATATATATATATATATATATATATATATATATATATATATATATATATATATATATATATATATATATATATATATATATAAGAATATCAAAAGAACAAGATGGGAAAGTGCCAACAATTAAAATATTAAGTGACCAATGGGGATTGTGACCCCTTGCTCCCGGTTATAGCCAGCTATTACTCCTAGGAAACATTCCCGGAGCCGATACCTTCCTGTGGCCAAGTTTCCATTAAACGTCCAAGCAAAAGACATATACCAGGAGTGGAGGCACAGAGGCCAAGAGGATATTCAATGCGATAGAAATGGATTGAATAAAGTAGTAAAAAGAAATCAAATCCCAATTATAGTGAAGGTCCTAGTGTCACTTCGTCTTTAAAGTTTCCGAATAGAAACACCGGTATATATATATATATATAGATGCTTAATATAGCTGACGAGTATATGCATTGCCAACAATATTTATGTAATAGCGATGTTGCCAAAATCTTGCAAAAGCATTTATTACTTTGCAGTGAAGTGCATTATAGTAGTGTTTGATGTAGTGTACGGGATAATGCTGTTGTAAAGCCTCCAGGATGAATTTTCTGTCACATTTAATACGATCACTTTGATAAGTATGCATTCGTAAGTTTCGAAGAAAATGATTTTTAATAATATTACGGAAAATGGTTGATCTTAATTTCGATTTCCAATCAACGACGAAATTAATGTTGATCTCGAAAGAGTTTCTCTTGTCATATAGTTTTGTATATAATACTTCATTTTCACTAAAATTGATACAAATATCAAGGTAATTGATCTCGTTGTCATGAATCATATTAGTTTCTATAAGTTCTAAGTTGGATGGATAGAAACTGAAGTCAAAATCGCTGTTTGTTACTTGGCCTAGTTACTTAGTTACTTCTTCATATCGATAATGTGTTTGGTTTCGTGTTTTTGTATATTCACTTATATATATATATATATATATATATTATATATATATATATATATATATATATATATATATATATATATATATATATATATATATATATATATATATGCAGGGTGATTCAAAACGATGGGGCTAAACTTTAAGGGGTGATAGAACACACCTAACACATTGATAAGTATCGACTTCGGGGAGTGTTGCCATGGCGTGAAGCATGATGTGACCTGATAAGGATTCAGCATTTGTTTATAACTCCACATAATTTAACGTCTCTAATAAAGAAATTTCAGTTAACTTAAATTTTGTGTGTTTAATTAAGACTTTTGAGTTGTGTATTATTTATGTATATTTATAGCTGAAGAAGATGACGTACTTAAAAGGTAAGGGTTTAAAGTTTTATTGGTTATTTTGGTTTATAGTGTTCGGGTAGGTCATCTTGGAGTTTTATTCCCGGACAGGATGGTGAACCTGGGTAAAATACGTGAACTTCGGTGCTTGTGTGTCGTCTAAATCCTAAGTGAGGAAGGACAAGGTCCTTTTAAATACATAAAAATAATGTGATTATTCAAGATCATATTAATTTCGTAAGACACCGTCTTGATGAAGTTCATATTAATAGCGTAAAATACGTGTTGCAGAAATACCACCACCACAATTGGTGCGTGATAATTTTGATACTGTACAAATACCGTAGTGACCATATTTAACAAATACTAATAAGGGTTTACTAAAAGTTTTGAAATTTGTTACTGCAAATCTTAAAAATAATGATTCATATTTCATTAATAACAGTATGGAAAATATAAACAAAATGGAAGTTATACTGAGTGATATGTTTTATAAGAGTTTTGACTTCTGCGATTTATATAATAATATCGATATAGATGATTTGTTTCAAATAGTGTTGGAAATGTATCATAAATTTGATTTACAAACTATGACGTATGGAAGGTATATAGCTCTACTGAAACTTGTTTTGTATGAGACAGTTTTGTATAATTGTATGGGTTATTATAAGCAAGTAAAATATATCCCAATGGGTGGATGCTGTTCAACTGTATTAGCAGATATTTATCTGGATAATTATGAGAAAGGAACACATATTTTAAATAAAATTTTGTACTTGCGCTATGTGGACGATGTAATTTTGAGTTGTGACAGTTTAGAGCATGAAATGGATTTTAGTTTCTATCCACGTGCTTTAAATTTAATAGAAACACCTTATAATAGCAATAACAGTTTACATTATTCAGACATATGCCTACATAAATCAGAAAATAAAACATTTTTTACAATGTATGATAAAAGAAAAAAAATTTTAATTTAAAGTTAAATTACGCCATGGTCAACTAGCTTGCATAAAAATATGTTCAGGAATATTATAATCAATCAATTATTAAGGAGTATACGTATAAATACAAAAGTTACTGATAAAGTTTATTGTGATAGGGAATTTATGAAAGAGACTATTAAACAAGGATATCCAAGGGGTTTCCTGATCTGATCAAAATTATAGCAGAATTCTAATGTTTAACTGCAACTGATTGTGAGGAAAAGTTTCTAAGCAATTGATGGCAACTTATATATTATGTTAGGACATGAGAGGGATATTCATCGTAGGTAAGAGTGTGAAAGTTGGTCAAAATAGGTTTCACATGGCGTAGTAAAAGTAATGATAATGTTGAAAAAGGTATTAGAGTATTTTTGGAGGAATTTAGTTATATATAAACTGAAAATATGTATAATTGTCTGAGTGATTTGAAAAAATTGCGTACTGGCGAGAATTAGGTGACTGTGCGTGTAAC